>QTSX02000069.1:0-29069 GCA_014839935.2 Entomophthora muscae | reverse complement strand
ACAATGAACATGTATCAAATAAGATCAAGAAGAAGAACAAGTAGCACAGAAAATAAGGAAGATAAGACCCAGGAAATCAAATAAAGAGCAGCCAACACTCATTAAGTTTGCTGAAGAGGAGCTGGTAGCTGAGGGGGCCTCAGGGGAAACAATCAGTAAGTTTTTTTATATTTTACTTATATTTACTTTAGCTATAACAAGGAATGGGGACAAGTTTGCTGAAGTGGCAGCCTTTACGCCCAGTTGGTTTTACAGGGTTTATAAATCACTGGTAGCCCCTGTAATTCAAATAAATAAAAAATAAATTTAATAAAATATAATAAATAGCATTAATCAATCAATATACAACAAAAGAAGAAATGAAAAGGGAATTCCAAGTGCCAGAAGGAAGTTTAACTTGGGTCAGAGAAGCCTATGAAGTAGGCACAAGGATCAATTTCAATAAAATGATGGAAATTAAAATGAATGTCAACATGAATTTTGACAAATATATCTTTGAATGTCTTGAACAATTACAATTTTCAACTACAGTAATTTTAAAAGCTATGATGACAACCAAAAATACCTCAGATTTAAATAAAATGTTTTCAGATTTGAACAAAATCTAACTATCAGGTTATAATATACACTCTGTTAACAGGAATCTTTGGCGTTAATGGGCAAAATGGGTCAACACAGCAAAGAAGTGCTCATGCGCAAAGCAAAACTATTCAAAATACAATCAAAAATACATTGGTTCACAAACAAAATGGTGTGAGTTGACTTTTGGTGTACATATGTTTACTATGTGAATTGGTGACAAAATATACCTCAGAAAGGTGAGTCAAAACTCAATCCAAAAACAAAACACAATAGCAACTCACTATGTAAACAGAATCACTCAATCAGTGTGTGCAATTGATTGTAATCAAGAATGATCCCAAGGTATCTAAAATAAGACACAAGATCTGAAACATAAATTTTAAAAATATTGTGTTGGATGCTTAATTTGGCGTAAAATCTGGGAAAATGGGTGGAAACCATTTTGGGTATTCTAAAATGGGTGTGGTAAAACCAAAAACAACTAAATAAGAAATAAAAAATAAAAAATAAAAATCTATAGTTGGGATATTGGGTGGTGTCAAGTATATACTTCTGAGAAGTATAATAAACGAGGTAAAGGGGAAGATTTAAGAGAAGAATGATACTTTATTGGGTATAAATATAAGGTATTATATAGTATCATGGGGAGCCACATGTTGTCCATGTACATCATGATGGTCATGGGGCTTATCTGAGTAATGTTCCTCTTTATTTCACAAGGTTTACTCAAGAGGTGTTCCGCTTAGGATCTGGATTGTGTGATCCCCATAATAGATGGTTGAATGATAGGAGTGCCACTGGCCTATTGATTAGACGGTGAGATTTTCAGTTGACTCATTTGGTGAACTACTCAGGGAATTAATTCCCCAAGAGGGAGTAATTGAAGATGTTGCAACATTTCCCCCTGGGGTACTGGAAGGCGGAGCCTTGGGAATCTTCTTCAGGGAGTCAGAGATGCATGCTTGGTATTGGTCCAGTTTGGCGTTGGGGACAGGGTGTCAGGGACCCACTTTGAGGGGAACAAGCCCCCAAGTTGGTGAGCCAAAGCCCCTAAATTAAGCCCTGAAAAGGCTGATCCAATGGACACAGTAACCATGGCAAGATGGCCCAAGTGACCTAAGTACACAAATCTTCCCATCAGGGAGCTGAAACAACCCAAAAGATAGTATCCTATCATGTACAGCAACAGATAGAATGAAGCGTGAGGCCGTACCATCAAGGGTTCAGCAGGTGGAGGAGTAAAATGGTGGCCATAATGAAACTTTTGTCCCCAATGACCAGAGGGATATTTGAACCATCTATTGGCCAAGGTCTCCTTCTGATGGGCATCATTGGGTGAGGAGTTTTGCCAGTCAATAGTGGGAGTGGGATTCTCAAGACCTTTTACAGTTGTAAAAGGGAGACTAGAAACCACCACAGGAAATAAAAACCCTTCATGGCTTCAAATAAGTTACTAAGAGATAGATGTGTCAAGATAGGATAGAAATATTTTTTATTGTTGGAACAATTGAAATGAATAAAAGTTGGGCCCTTAAATAGGCTTAAAACCAAGGCTGAAGGATATGAGGGGAGTTTCTTGGGAGATGAGCAGATTTACATGAAGGTTATCATTTATGGCATACCTGTTTTAGTTAGAAATACCTTATAACTTAATCTTATAGTCCATATTTATTTGAGTAAGATAAGCCACAAAGAAGCCACTAAATTATTGATAATTAAGCAATTAATGACCAGACGATCTATTAACTTCATATGCAGAGCCTTGCCCTTAACCACAGAGAGCGGGTTATTGATCAAGCGGATGGAAGGATTTAGCCAATCAGAGAGAGAGCAGTAAGTGATGTTAGCATTTCTATTATTAACCTTTTTGCTTTCAAATTGATTTTTGACTTTGAACTCAAATTGAATAGGAAGATAATAAAAAGGCAAATCAAAAGAGTTGGCTGTCTTCAAGCTAACATTCTCTTCATGTTTAGAGTCCCGGGTTTGAGTTTTGTTCTCAACCAGTTTGGGAGGACAATTAGAATTAAAGATATTGTTGTTTTGTGACTTTGTGCTGATAGATACTAATCCTGCAATCATATTTGACAGGTAGTCAGGAAAAGAATTCCTGACACAGGGAGTCTGGAGTTTTGTTGGGCTGTCCTGGCTTTGCATACTGTAAATTCAGAACCTGAACGTAAAAATGCAGGATTATCAAATCCTTGGTCCAAATTTCAAATCACTTTTGCATGATAGCCTTTTTTTAATTAAATTGATTTTTTTGAGTATTTATTTGAATTTTTAAAAACGCAGGAACTCATAGACACTTTGCAAAGTTCAAGTCAAACTGCATATTTTCAATGGGCAAAATAAATTAACTGGAATTAGATTTGAAGCGTTCAAATCCATCAGCTATTTTCATTAAGTTTACTATTTTTTTTGAAATTGTAAGATTGCAACCCAAATTTCAAATCACTTTTGAATGCCACTAGTAAACTCAGATAATAATTTCGGGAGCTTGAATCCAAATTGAATGTAAAGTAAGAAACTAGGACAAATCAACCCAAATCAAAAAGCTCCACTCTGGATAAAATCAAATGGAAAATCCAATCTAAACAACTATGTTTAGACATGAAATTAAGTTAAATGAAAAATTATCTAAACTAGAAATGATGCAATATTATGCACTCTAAATCACTAATATAGCAACCATAAACCCATATAGTGATTTATGAGCTACTCTCCTGATGATGCAGAATTTTTTAAAAGTTTTTTAGCCCCCAGCGTAGCCAAGGGGCCAACAAAACTTTTAAATAAATTTCAAGGAAGAAGGAGAGGGGGAAAGATAAACCATTAGTTTACTAACTATGTATTCATGTATTGTTACTAAGGATACTTTATTGTTAGCATCTTCTGAAATCTACTGTAATCAAGCATCTAAATTTTAGCTGTCCTAAAATGTAATAGGGTGATTTTTGAGAATGCCTATGATTCCTAAAAGAATTAGCACAAATCCACTCTATATCCTTTAGCATCCTTTTTGCAACACCAATAAATTATATTTATTTCAAATTCCAGCAATAATGATTTGAAATTTGGTTCTTGGAGTTTGACAATCCCACAATCTCAGATTTGTTAATTTTTACATGATGCCCATGATTTGATTGAAATACAGGAAATCTCAAATTGTACATTAGAATCCCACATTTCTGATTCATGTATCCTGCATTTGTTTGCTCAGTTTTGTCTTTTGTTAGTTGAGTTATCTGCTCAAGAGATTCAAAATTTGCCAATTTAAATAAATCAAAAAAATCAAAATAAATGGTTGATTTTATTAAATATTTTATTTTTCACTCAGCTGAGTTGCCCACAAAAGTGATTTGAAATTTGGACCAAGTATTTGACAATCCTGCATTTTTACGTTCAGGTTCTGAATTTACAGTAGGCAGAGTTAGTTGTGATGCATACACTTCAGTTTAGTTTGTGCTCCAATACCTTGATGAGATTTGTATTATTGGGGTTAACTTCCATGACAATGCCTGGTCCACACAATCCTGGATCTAAATTTGTGTTTGTCATGGTTGACAACCCAGATATCATCTCCAGGTTGGAATATTCCTTGTTGTAGCAGGATTGCTTCTCTCTCAACTCTTTTGTGTTCCATGTCTTCTTGGTCCTTTATAGCTTGCTGTACATTGGGGCTGTTGGCTTCTGGCACCTTCTTAGGTAAAAGTAATCATGGTCCTGCAGTTGTACTAACAAGAGCAGGCTTTTGCCCATAGACAAGTTTGTATGGGCTTTTGCCGGTATTACGGTTAACCTGCGTTCAACAGACCATGAGTGCTGTTGGCAGCATGTTGACCCAAGCCTTTGGATTGTTAGCAGATAACTTACTGAGGGCTTCTACAAGTGCGCTATTTAGTTGTTCCACTTGTTCATTTTCTTGAGGGTGATATGGGCTGGCTGTGATGTGTTTTATCCCGTTTTTAGCAAGGTAGATGTTGGTGTTGATAGCTTTAAGTTTGGTGCCTCCATCTGTGATCAGGAGGTCAGGTTTCCCAAATTTTTCCTATGCTTTATTTGCTAATAAATTGTCTCACATCATTGTCTTTGTGTTCTTTTGTGGCTTGTGCCACAGGCCATCTGGTTGCATAGTCAATAGCTGTTATGATATACCTTTTCCCTTTGTTTTCACCAGGCATTGGTCCCACAATATCCAACAACCATACCTTGAAGGGTTATGTGATGGATATGGGTACCACTGACTTGGGCGGTGCTTTGGTTTGGGCGTACTTTTCACAGACTTCACATTGCTCCAGTACCTCTTTGATGTCATCTAGCATATTGGGCCATCAGTAGCATGTTTTAAGGTACTTGTGTAAGTTCCTGCTACAATTGTGTCCCAGTTCTTTGTGATATATGAGGATAGTGTCAATCTTTTGCGTTGATGGAACGTAGGGTATAGTGTCATCACTTGAGAATATTGAATGTAGGGTACCATATACATTTTTGAACAGATGTTTGTTCTTGAGGACTTTTTCTTATACATCCATAGGTGTTCCTGGCAGGAAGCCTTCCTGGAGATTCCCCATGATGAGCATGGGCCAGTTAGGGTTGCCATCAGCACAGAGAACATGCTTGCTGTATAATCTTGCTAGGGCATCTGCAGTAAGCATTTAATTGCCTGGTTTTTATTCAATTTGCATGGGGTATCTTTGTATGAGGCTCATCCATTTGGCTTGTCTTCTTGATAGGTGTTGTTGTGTTTTAAAGAACACTAGGGATTTGTGGTTGGTAAGCACTTTGAATGTATGAGCCCCTTCCAGATAGCATCACCACTTTAGAAGGCAGTGTACAATGGCCAGCAATTCCTTGTTGTGAATGGGGAACCTTTGTTCACTGTCAGATAACTTTCTTGACTTGTACGCCACAGGGAGAAAGTCTTTCTCTGCTGTTTGGATTCAGATTACTCCTCCTATGGTGCAGTCAGAGGTGTTGATTTCTAGTTTGTATATCCCTTCACAATTTAGATATTAGGGGATGGGGGCGGTAATCATTTGTTCTTTTAACTGGCGGAAATGTTGATCTAAAAATGTGGTGCATACAAACTTGGTTGTCTTGTCTGTAATGGCTGATATGGGAGCCGTCAGAGCGCCCAAGTCAGGGATGAACCTTATGACATAGGCTACCATGCCTAGGAAGGTACAGAGTTTGCTCTAGTTTCTGGGGTCTGGTATTTTGGTTATGGGCATATTTTCTCTGGATCTGGTTTGATCCTATCCTTGCTGACAATGTGGCCAAGGAAGGAGAGTTCAGACAAGAAGTCACATTTTGATGGTTTGGCAATGAGTTGATTTTCCTTGAGGGTGCAGAGAACTAGGCAGACATCTTCCCAGTGTTGTTTTTAGTTTGGACTGTAGATGATTATGTCATCCAGGTATATAATTGCTTGTTTCCTGATGTGTTCTTTGAAGACCTTGTTAATGAATGTCACAAAGGTACTGGGGGCGTTTGTCATGCCAAAGTTAAGGACAACACATTCAAAGGATCTGTATTTAGTTCTAAACGCCCTCTTTAGGATGTCTTCAGGTTTCACTTAAATTTGGTGGTAACCTGCTATCAGATCAATTTTTTTGAAGATTTGGGACCCTCAGGGCGTCAAAAAGGTCGTCAATCAGGGGCAGGGGATACCTGTTCTTAATTGTGACCTCATTGAGCGCCCTGTAGTTGGTGACCAGGAGGAGTCCTCTGTTTTTCTTTGCCACAAAGCAGACAGCGGCATCAAAGGGTGATTTTGAGGGTCTAATGAGGCCTATGTCCAGAGCCTCATCAAAATAGGTCTTTAGAGCATTGTCTTCTTGGGGTGTTAAGCGGTAGATAGGGTGTGCCTTGGGTATGCTTCCTTTAAGGTCTATCTCATGTTATATGCCACGGTTGGGCAATAACCAGGTAGTGACTCCTGGAAAACAGAGGGAAATTCCTTGATTAGCTGATCAGGGATGTAGTCTTATTCACTTCTAGAGTCTGTATTCTTAAAGTGGATGATTTTGTATCTGCAGGTATTCCAATTGATCTTGCTGGGGTCTGTTTCCTCTTCTGTTTCCATATCTTTATAAATACATGGTTGCACATGAGAGTGTCAAGGTGAGTCAGGTAGATGTGATGGTGTACTTTGCCGTGCTGGATGGTGAGAGTGGTACTTTCCCAATCAATGTGGGTTTTGTTTTCTGCATCCAATCTAGACCCAGTATTACATAATATTTAGGGATTTGTATGATAGGGCCGCTAATTATTGTTTGCACATCTCCAATTTGAGTGCAGAAATGTTTTGTCTCTTTAGTTACTGGCATGCTTATGTTGTCTGCCATGATGAATTTCCTGACACTGCTCCAAACTGTTGGTAATTCCATAAGGTTGGCAATTTTTTTGTTAACAAGGGATTGATCTGCTCCAGGGTCAAATAGTGCTGTGCCCTGGTATCTACAAAAACAGAAAGGATAGGTAAGGAGTTTATTTCCAGTTTGGGCGGCAAACAGTAGAGGATTGCTGGAGGGTACTTGAATCATGGTAATTGAGTCCACGTCTTAGTCCCTGTACAAGTCTTGCAAGTTGGGGGAGGGCAGTTGCCTAAGCACTCCCCTGGGCTTTTCCCTCCTTGTTGGTATCTTCAGTGCTTGCCTGGTTGGTTTGGGCTGTACAATTTCTGTTTCAAGGGTGGGGGTTGTTGGCTCAATTGTTCTGTTTATTGGGACGTGTGTCCTTCTTGGCTGCAGGGATCTCCTTGAGTTTTTTGGTTGCATATAAGTTGTCAGATTTCTGTGCTGTGCGCTTTCCTTCTAGGAATACATCCTCAAGGTTCTTGCAGCAAGTCATGTTGAACTGACGTCTAATATGTGTAGGGAGGCCATTGTAGAAGTCCAGGTATGTTCCAGGTTCATCAAAATTGATGATGTTAGGTGCACAGTTGTGTAGGTCTTCATATGCCGCAATATACTCCTCAATTGTTCCTGTCATCTTGAAGGTTTGAAGTTCTGTCATGATCACTCCATCAGAATCCTTCATGGAGAACTTTTTGAGGAATGCATTATTAAACAGTTCCCAGTCTTCTTTCTGGTTGGGGTGTTGAGCTATCCATCTGCTTAAAAATTGTGATGCACGTCCTGTGATGCAGAGGAAGATCTCACTGACCCAGAGTCTGCGGGGATATTCTACTTGTTTGAACTTGCTTTTGGTACTATTGATCCAAAGCAAGGCATTTTCACAATGTAGTCCTGCAAAGGTGCCAATTTCAGCTGTATGTAGACGCTGGAATACAAGATTGTGTATTTCAGGCTGCTGTGTTATTGTTGTGGTTGTTGTTGTGGGTAACAATCTGCGGGTTTTGAGAGTGTTGTATTGTTCTACGGGTACAAGGATGTTGTCGTAGATAACAAAGCCTGTTGGGATGTCTTGTCCTTCTTTGTAGTCTCTCCAGCTGCTGGGGAGTACCATTGTGACGGATCCAGGCCTAACCAGTCCATTATACCATTATCCTGCCTTTGAATCTTATTAACATTACCTTCCTGTGATAAAGCTTTGAAGAGCTTTTCCTCTAGGGAGGCAATTTTATGGGACAACACTTTGTTGTCATCCTGCCAACAAGCCATGATTTCAACGCTTTTTTCCTCTCTTGCTCTCAACGCCTCAATTTCATGATTTGTCATTTCTTTTACTTGTTGTAAGATTTCATCCCATCCTACTAATAAGTTCCAAGCATCCCAAGCATAGATTTGATTCCCTTGGGCAGGAGTCCCTTCCTTTGCAAAGTAATTGGAATACAACTCTTCAAACGCAGCCTTTACTTCCACCAAAGACTCTGCGGGAACAGTCTTGGTGACCTCCAGGCTGGTCCAAGCTTCTTTCAATGAACTTGTAGGAACCTCCTTCCTTGCTGCGGCAGTCTCCACACAAAGGACTTCAAATTTGGCTCTCTCAAATTTTAACAAAGAAGTCATGATAATTGAAAAACAGGTGAGGGGAAAGCGTCAAAACTGACAATGTGAATATATATTTTATTAGTGTTTAACTGTTTTTGCTTATATACCATTTGGGGCATACACAACTGAAAACCCCTCTGGTTCCTGAATCAACCAATAATTTGCGTTACGTGGTCTATGACATTTGAGTCATCCATCATAGATCTTTACCTAAAAGATCACCAACAATTCTCAACCTATGAGAATTAAACTACAATGAGAAGGAGTCACCTGACGCCATTCATCTCAATGTACTGATTTAGCATGGAGCTTGACCAGCTCCCAGCGCCAAAACCCTGTGGATTGCACATCCCAAACTCAGCTATCAGTGTTCCAACTGGTAACCAGCTGATCAAACCTGAATTCCTAGGCATCCCTGCCTTTATTTAGTTATCTTTGCATTTAATGGGGTTTTGCCTTAAAATCCATTAAAATACTTTGAAACTTGAACCAGGCGCCACCACAGCGCCCAGCAATTTCCCCAGGCGGCGCCCCACCGCCTGAAAAAATTTGATAGTGGCGCCTCTCAAATCCATTAGGTGGCGCCTCTAACCCAATAACTTTGCTGACGCAGTGCTTTTAACCCAAATTCTGGGGTTTTCCCCATAGTTATACTTAACCATACCTCTTGACACAGTCAAAACCATTAACTACTATAATTAAATCCTCATTAATTATATTAGCTCATGTTTATGAATTAATCCTCCCAATTAACTAACCTGTTTTGAGACGCCTAGTCTCCAGGATTGATTTGGCCAATCTTGCCTTAATTCTTTTAGTTAGCCTAACCTAACTGGCATTCCATATTATATTCTTTTATTAAACATATATATCCAGTTTCTAGGAACCTTTACCTCAAGAATTCCAAACAAACCTATCTATATGCAAAAAACAGCAAAAACATAATATCTTTATATTTCAGAGCATTTATTTGGCTAAATACTCAGCAGTGGCTGTAATACAGTCACAACCATTGTTTGAGTCTTTTTCTTAGAAGGAATTTTTACTTTGAGTTGGGTAGGTATGGATAACATACCTGTGCTACACTGTCAAGTATATAACTCTGAGAAGTATAATAAACAAGGTAAAGGGGAAGATTTAAGAGAAGAATGATACTTTATTGGGTATAAATATAAGTTATTATATAGTATCATGGGGAGCCACATGTTGTCCATGTACATCATGATGGTCATGGGGCTTATCTGAGTAATGTTCCTCTTAAGTCACAAGGTTTACTCAAGTTGTGTTCCACTTAGGATCTGGGTTATGTGATCCCTGTAATAGATGGTTGAATGATATGAGTGCCACTGGTCTATTGATTAGACAGTGAGCTCTTTAGTGATTCATTTGGTGAACTACTCAGGGCATTAATTCCCCAAGAGGGAGTAATCAAAGATGTTGCAACAGTGGGAAAAACTCTAATTAAATAACCATATTCAGATAAAAGCAAAAATTAAAATTAGGGAGTAACTTAATTAAAATTTATTTAGTATTTTATTAAATTTTAAAATGAACACTACATAACAACAGAGTGACAATGCACCCATTGTGTACTGAAGTTGTGGTTGCCCCCGCAGGTCAAAGAACAGAGTTAGTGCAACCCAAGTGCCTACTCAGGAAGGAGATGGGAGAGGAGAGTTTGATAGTGACCCTGCACTGACACAGCCAGTTCAAGGAGCACAAGCTGCTAGGGTGCAGAGCATCAACCCTTGGGTCCCCAAGCTGACCCGGAAGCCCACCAAGATTACCACCACAAAAACGGTTAGAAACAAGGAGATAGAACTTAATTTGTATGTGTTTGACGTTGTGTACTGCCAAGAGTCAGTCCTGTCAGCCATGCTGGAGAAGGTGAAGCCTGTACTTGACACTAGCTATGCGCCCTATGTCAGTGATGGCAACCAGGAAGAGGATGAGGTGCCTGAGTTCTACAGAACTGATGAGGGACAACTGGTGTTAAAAAATGTTGCAGCCTTCTATACCAAGGTACCTGTTGTAAATTGCGCCATTAATACATTTTGATATGGCATTCAAATATTGTTATGTGCTAAGATTTATCTGGTTTTGCATTTGAGTTTGGAAATTCCTTGCCTTCTGCAAATGGGTCTGGTTCAATTTCTACCCATTCTGGAATATCATACCTGCCCTCAACTATCCCTGGTATGCCCTCATCCCAACATGACTCCCTCTGCCACTCTGTCTACCTAATGAGTGATCATCAACTCTTGTCTTCTATATAAGTAGAATCAATTCTCCTAATAAAAGACAAGTTTGTCCACATTTGCGTTGGATTTAATATTATTCAAGCTTTTTTCTTTCCTTTTTGCCAAAAGGAATTTCACATCTTGTATTCCAGGAAATTAAGGTACATGCCCTTAATTTTGCCCTGAAGGCTAACCCAAGGCTAGCTTTGAGCCTCAAATCTTTTTTATAAAGATTTCCCACTGTGTTCTCCTGGATGTTGTCCCCAGGAGCCAAACATGACAAAATGGCGCTTGCTACAGGGGCTTCAAGCCCCTTGGTTACCCTGTTCTCACACACATTCTCTGGTACTTCTCCCTTTGTTTCTGAATTATCCAAACAACCTAAAGTTTCTAGTCCTCCTCTAGAAGAAGACATCATCAATGCCTCCTAAACTCCCATGGTACTGATGCTGTCTCCTGGGCCCATGTGGCCCCCTCCCAGCTTTCTCTCTTGATTACAAGCAAGCTTGCGCTGCCACCTGCTCTCTCCTTCACTCAGGCACTGTGGCAATGAACACTATCCCTGGTCTCTGTCCCAGGTGTCATATTTCCGGTTATAGGGTGGGTAATAGCTGTTTGCTTAACTTGAATAAGACCTTATTACTAAAGATTAAGTCAATATATATATCTAGCCTAAAGTGTATAATAAAGTATAAGTTATGTAAATTTGATATTTATTTAATAAGTCAAGGAGAGATTTATATAGTAAGGAAGTGATTAATGAGAGCCACCAAGCGCCAGGATCCTCTGTATAAAGCCTGGGTTTCTCTATTACTTACCCCCAATATTACCCTAATTATTGGATGATAATTAGTTAATATGGACTCAGAGTGCAACTTAGTTGATCATTTGGACTAGTTGTCATTCAGTACAATAGTACCATTGTGCTCTAGTTCACTGAGCTTAATGGATCAGTGTGTGATTACAGTAAAGGCTAGTTTACAACCAATCATTTCACAATATTTCCCCCACTAAACTAGACGTTACTGTGTAAGTCTATTAACCTTTTTTATTATGGTAAGCAGCCCAAAAAGGAGCAAAAAGCCAGTTGTCTGCTACACTGATGTTTCAGAACAGAGAATAAACAAAGCACAAAAAGAATAACCAAAATTCCTGCTGGGAACGTACTTGTTCACTCACCCATGTTAGTCCCAGAAGAAGCTGAATTCACAAAGTCCTAGGCGGCAAAATAGACTTGGCTTTCTATAGTTCAACCAGTACAGTCTCATATAAGCCAAGTACACCTGCAATTAGTTCTGTAGCGCAAGACTCCGGTATGCCTAATTCTACCCAGCTCTCCACAATTGCCAAGAAAAGGAACCATACCAACAAGAGCTAGGCTTCTACACCTGCTACTACCAATAAGATCAACAAATCTGTACCCAGATTGACCAATATTCTTCAAGAGTTGAACTAAGATGAAGTGAGATCTACTACTGTAATGATCCAAGAAGATAGTTAAGGTTCCTACATTGAAATGGTTGCCTTTCTTTGTTGTGAGAGAATTCCCACTCTGCAGTTCCACAGGCCAGTGGTTATGTGGTCAACCCTTTTGCTGGCTATAGAAAGCCTTATGTGATCTCCACAAAAAGGCTCAAAGTAGGGAATAACATTCATTGGCGTATACCTAGGGTGAAACTTGTAAGATATGCTCAGTTGTGTCTACAGGACTTCTCCTTCAATGGGATATATTTAATGAACAATCAGATATCTCATGCTCTCAAACTTCTTGAGCTGGTATTTATGGTGTGTTCCAATCCTTGGTCTACTGTTGGCCCTTTGCCCTTGTGGCATGAATTGTATAGTCACAAATATTGATTGCAACAGGCTATAAATACTACCCTATAGCTTCTCAGTTATGGTTGGGCAGGGAGTCAACAGTCCATGACGTTAGTTGGAAACTTGGTGCTTAGCAGCTCCAAGTTTTTTTATCATCAGAGGCTGCATCACATGCCCAAGTATATTGAGTGGCTTTTTGGAGTCATGTATTTGGTAGGAGGTAAAACACCATAGGAATATGCCCAGTAAGAAAGTCTTCTCTGGGAGTACGTCTTTCTTGGGCTTGCCTTTCCTTATTCTGTTGGTGTGAACCGTGTCAGCTTCCTTCCTGTAGATGATTCTTCATTTCTTCCATTTACATTCCAATGGCTTCCTAGTGTCTGGATAATATATTCAGCCATTGTCAAAGTTCTCATCCAGTTGCGCCTGGGTTTAGAGACAATAGCATCTTAATAAAGCACCAATTTCCTAAACCGTACTAATCTCTCTTACTATAATCCTTATCTCTTTCTTAATGCAAACAGGATACCAACCCATGGAATATTTTCATTAGGTTTTTCTTTTTACAAATTGTTATCCATAAAGGGGTTTATGCTTGATCACTTGGAGCCTTGCACATGTACTGCACATGGACTCAAGTGATCAGTTGGCCAGTTTCCAGATCCTTGAGAGTGTAGCTATCTACTCCCACTTTCTGGACTACTTTGACCGGGCCTTGCCATAGTGTTGTAACTGTGCTGTTTTAGCAGAGTTACATGGGAAAAATATTTAGAAGATAGATAATAATATTTATTGAGAGATAGTGATTATATAGTTCATGCAAATCAAGGATAACAGGAACAGGATTGTTGATCACACAGTTGGATGATGAAGGGGGTGGCTTGATCCTGATAATGAGTCAAGCGCCAAAACAAGGTATCCACCAAAAAGGGTCATCATCTGTTCATGTTGTTGGATTTGGTAATTTGAGTTGACTTCCTAGTCTGGCTTCAAGTAACCAGATAATTGGATTGCAGGTCATGAACCTGCTTGGTTGGAGCCTTGCTAGCAAATTGAGCCTGCGGTTTTGACAATAGCAAGGCAAGTTTGCTTTTACAACTGTACCCTCAGTTGATATAAAAGTATACCAAACTTCCTATTTTGTATACAGGTAGGGCTAGCCAAGTTTTTACTGAACAATCCATGTATTTTCCCTTTGTTGCCAAATTAGTTGAGTATGCATCAGACTGTAGTTTGATTAGTGTCTGTGCTAGCCTCTTTAAATAAGCGTCAGGGGTGAAAGGGCCGTTTGTTTTAACTAGACTGTAGAGATGTGGTGGAAGACTTGGTTGTCAACCGTAAAGAAGCTGGAAAGGCCTTTTTCTCATAGCCCTGTGAATCCTACTTTGTACACAAAGTTAACTGCCAGAATATATGTATCCCATTCCATTTTAGCTAATGGCTCAGCTTCCTTAAGATCTGTACAAGACTTCCATTTATTCTCTCTACCATTACATTTGTTTGGGGATGATATGGTGTCAACAGGGTTCCACAAATACCCATAAGTTTTTTCAGCCTGGGTATCATGTATCCTGTGAAGTTTGTCTCATTATCCATTAGCAGTGTCTGCGGGCAGCCATGTTTGTAGAGTATGTTCTATAGAATGAACTTGGCTGTGGTCAACAAAACTGATTGGGAATTGCTTTTGTTTCTACCCATTTTGTGAGTTGATCCGCTGCTACAATAATGAACTTGTTCTTGCTGGCGGTCAATGGAAGGGGACCTACTACATCTATAGCAATGGTTTGGAACGCAAAGCCAGGTTGGATTAGACAATGTTGATAGCGCAAGATCTTTGGTTGCTCTATTGTACAGTTGTGGCAAGTGGCCAGGGTTCTCTGCTATATCCAAGTAAATTCCTTCCCAGTAACAATGCTGCTGTAGCAGATTGAGGGTCTTCTGGATACTGTCATGACCTACAGTACAATGCGCAGAAACTACTGCATCTTTAAGTAAGAATGGTCAAATATAGGGGTAGCCATTTTCCTTTGTACTGCTTGAGGAGCTGTTTGTCTTTGACGCAAGTATACACCCCAAAAGACTTCAGAATTTTCTGAATCTCAAGCGGCTCCTCCCCCCACATAGAAGGTTTCAGAATTAGTTTATTGTAAAATTTGTCTGCTGCTGGAAGATTAATCTGCTAGTATCCACTGATCAGATCCATTGCGCCGAAGTACTTTGAGACACCTAGCTTGTCTAACGTATCATCAATGTGCGGCAACAGGCAAGAATCTTTTTTTGTGACAGAGTTCAACTTGTGGTAGTCCATTACCACACAATTAGATCCATCTTTTTTCTTTACAGTCAAAAGTGGTGAGGACCAAGGACTTTTGCTGGGAACCAAAAGGCTGGCTGTGAGTAACTTCTGTAGCTCTTCATTTACAATGGCTTAGTTAGCCAAACTGTGTCTTATTGGTCTGGAGAGTATAGGAGTGGCACCTTGCGTAACCAACACATGTTCAACTCCCAGAGCTTTTCCTAGGTCTTGATCATTTTTTCCAAAGAAATCCTTGTGTTTTTTGAAGAGGCGCAAAGCATGGTCCTTCTGGGATTCTGTTAGTCCTTTCAGTGAATTGCGCAGAATTAACAACAGAACACTTGGTTGGTTGCATGGTAGTGCAAACTCACTAAATTTTCCAAAAGGGATGACATCCATAAGGCTAGAGTTTTCCTCCAACTTCATGTAGCCCAACAGCTGATGTTTTTTCACCTTTAATGATTTATCTGAAAGATTTCCCCAAAATACCAGAATCTCATCCAAAGATGGCATGACAATCCCAGGTAGAATCCATGGTTCCAATTTTGAACCATTATGGAGTCAAAATACTTCATCATGCATTCCTTTAGGAAAACTGAGGCTCAGGCCTGTGTTATGTATCACTTGAGAGCTGCTTGGGATGAAGAATTTACTGGAGGAATATAAAGGAATCACTTTGTACTCTTTGGTGGCCAGAGGTAAAATCTTGATTTTGCGCTGGTGCAAGGTGTATGCCACTGGCATATCTCCATTGACATACTGTAAGTTCAGAACCTAAACGTAAAAATGCGGGATTGTCAAATACTTGGTCCAAATTTCAAATTACTTTTTGCGAGCAACTCAGCTGAAATGAAAAATAAAATATTTAATAAAATCAAACATTTAATTTGACTTTTTTGATTTATTTAAATTGGCAAATTTTGAATCTCTTGAGTAGATAACTCAACTAACAAAAGACAAAACTCAGCAAACAAATGCAGGATACATGAATCAGAAATGTGGGATTCTAATGTACAATGTGAGATTTTCTGTATGTCAAAAAATCATAGACATCATGTAAAATTAACAAATCTTAAATTGCAGAATTGTCAAATCCAAGAACCAAGTTTCAAATCATAATTGCAAGAAATTTGAAATAAATATAATTTATGGGTGTCTCAAAAAGGATGCCAAAGGATCTAGAGTGGATTTTTGCCAATTCTTTTAAGAATTATAGGCATTCTCAAAAATCATCCTATTCTATTTTAGGACGGCTAAAATTTAGATGCTTGATTAAAGTAGATTTCAGAAAATACTACTAATAAAATAGAATTATATATTAAAATCTTTTTTACCATGTTGCCTTTACCTTGGTGTGTTGATAGTTCATTTGCTGTTGATAAGGTGTTTGCATTTAATTGGATGGTTTCACCTCCAGTTGCCTTGGCAATAGGAAATCAAGCCGCCTCCCCAAGACCAACTGTGGTTGCAGAGGCGGCTTGATTTCCTATTGCCAAGGCAACTGGAGGTGAAACCATCCAATTAAATGCAAACATCTTATCAACAGCAAACAAACTATCAACACACCAAAGAAAAAGCAACATGGTAAAAACAGATTTTAATATATAATTCTATTTTATTATTAGTATTTTCTGAAATCTACTGTAATCAAGTATCCTTAATAGCAGTACATGAATACATAGTGCAGTAAAGTGATGGTTTATCTTTTCCTCTCCTTTCTTCCTTGAATTTATTTAAAAGTTTTGTTGGCCCCTTGGCTACGCTGGGGGCTAAAAAACTTTCAAAAAATTTCTGCGTCATCAGGAGAGTAGCTCATAAATCACTATATGGGTTTATGGTTGCTATATTAGTGATTTAGAGTGCATAATATTGCATCATTTCTAGTTTAGACAACTTTACATTTAACTTAATTTAATGTCTAAACATAGTTGTTGAGATTGTATTTTCCATTTGATTTTATCCAGAGTGGAGCTTTTTGATTTGGGTTGATTTGTCCTAGTTTCTTACTTTACATTCAATTTGGATTCAAGTTCCTGCAATTAATATCTGAGTTTACTAGTGGCATTCAAAAGTGATTTGAAATTTGGCTCTTGGATTTGACAATCCTACAATTTCAAAAAACATAGTAAACTTAATGAAAATGGCTGATAGATTTGAACGCTTCAAATCTGATTCCAGTTAATTCATTTTGTCCATTGGAAATATGAAGTTCAACTTAGACTTTGCAAAGTGTCTATGAGTTCCCACATTTTTAAAAATTCAAATAAATACTCAAAAAATCAATTTAATTAAAAAAGGTTATCCCACAAAAGTGATTCAAAATTTGGATCAAGGAATTGATAATCCCGCATTTTTACATTTAGGTTATGAATTTACAGTCTTCCATATTAATATAATGTACCTTTTTTGTAGGGAAATCTCTTGTTCTGTTGTCATGGTAAAACATTGGTACAGAGTGGCCTAAAATGCTGAAGATGCTATCCCAATGATTGATGATAGTACCATAGGTTGCCATGAAGCTTGTTCTGATTAAAATATCATATCTTTCATTACGCAGCACTATTGCTGGGGTTGTTACCACTAATTTACCAAAACAAAGTGATAACAATGAATAGGCTCCCAATGCCTTTGTCCTATCAGGTCCTGCAGTACCAAATTCCTTATTGTAGTCCAAATTGGGAGCAAGTTTCAGCTTCTTGACTTTCCTGGTCAATACAATGTTACCAGGGGCTCCAGATTCCAGAATTTCTCTTACACAAAGTTTATGAACCATCAGTTCAATGTATGTGCAGTTGTGTTTTTCTCCATAATGAGGAGAGGTAATTTTGGTAACCTTGTGAATGTCTAAACCCTTTAACTGAGCAAGAAATGACTCTAGCACAGTTGTAAGCTCAGGCTTCAGGGATTTCAAAGTGTCCAAATTGGTGGAGACTTGTACCAACCTTAATAGTTGAGACAACTTTTTAACACTGTCACTCTTGTGGTTGACCTCAGTGTAAGGCATGGAAAGTTGTTCAGCGTAAGGTATGGATACAGTATCAACGGCTTCTTTGGAAGGTAGGTGTTCTGTACAAATTGCCCGCTTCCTAGTGACTGCGTTGACAGCTAGAACGTTATGGAGCAAGTCTTTGTTTATTTCTTCTTTATTGGGAAATTATCTCTTGTGGAAGGCTTCTTGGTCCAGCAGGCAGCTGTTGCAGTCCAGGATGTTGGGGTTGGGGTCAATAGGTGGAGAGGGTCAGTTACTACTAGCAGTCAGGGGTTTCTCCTCAACCTGACTGCTTAGCAGGTTTTTGACTCCTTCCCATCTTCTTCTCTGTCCTTGTCCTTGTCTTTGTCTCCTTGCTTGTTTTCTTTGCTGTCTTCTTGGCCCAAGTGGTAGACATTAGCCTTGGGTTGCTTACAATCCTGCAATAGATGTCCTAATTGCCCACACTTGTAGCATGTGCAGTTGTTTGCTGTGTTGTTTGGGGGAGTAGCTATGGTTGTTGATTTCTTGGATGAGTCCCTCTCCCAAGTCTTGCCCTTAAATTCAGTAGGAAGGGACAAAGTGGTTTTCTTATAGTTATGGAAGGGAACCTCAAAATGCTCCTTGAAGGATCCCAAGTGACACATAAGTTCAGGGACCGTTCTTGCACCATAGACTCCTGATTTCAGCGCAATGGACAGTTCTCTGTTGGGACGCATGTAGTTTAGGGGTACTCCCTTTACGTCAATGAAGGTGGCAGCTCCCATGGAGACTAGGGTTTGTGCTTCCAAATAAAAACGCTCTGAGAAATCCATTAGGATTTCCCCCATCTTTATCTTTCCTCCAGTGTACTCCATCTTTTGGCAAAATAGAGCCTCTTCACTACCAAACTCTGCAATAAGGGCCCTGGATACATTATTGTAGGTCCAGCCTTGTTCCAGAAGTCTTGGCATTATTATTGTTTGGGTTTCCAAGTCCAAGCAATTAAAGATGGCCGTGTTCTTCATGGCGTCATTTGCCCCATACAGAGAGTTGTTATATAACCAAAGGAACATGTGGACATTAGTCTTTTTGTCAAACTTTGGCAGATTCCTTGGCTTAAAATTATGGAAAACAGAAGAGGTGCTAAAATTATAGCTTCTTCTGGGCGGGGTGAGGTATTTCTCTGGTTAGAGGCGCAAAACTGTGCTTCAGAGCCTGCATCTCTGGCGTTGTTGCTAGTCCGGGAAGTTGAAACAGCAGCCCCAGGGAGAGGTGTATTGCTGCTATCCAGAACTGGTTCTGCTACATACACCTTCCTCATTGTATGGCCTATGTTGTCTTCATTGCTCTCATAGCTGTGGAAGGAGCAACAGTCCTCTGACATTGCCTGGCTGGCAGTGGACAAGACACTTTGAGTTCTTCTTGTAGTTGTCTGTGGTCCTGGTTCCAACACGGTCTGGCTGGTGTACACCTGAAGTGACTGCTCTACTTACCCTTGTAGATGCAGAATATTGCTGCGTTGCAATTGAACTTCTTGAGCCAGGTCTTTTATTGTACAATTTGATACACGCAGTTTGTCTTCAAGCTTCTTGATTAGTGATTCCTGTTTTTTGAACAGCACATTGTTCTTTTCTTGCATAGTCCAATGACTTTTGCTTAATCTTCCCAGATTATCATGATTTTCTTCTGTGCAGCTGTGGTTATGATCAATCAATTTTGCAAACTTGGGAAACTCCATATTGAAATGGTTGCAGTTGGAAAGGGATTGACAAAGGCCTTTGTCAATCTCACTGATGTGTTGGGAAAGCTACTTCATGTCCTGCTGGACAATTGCAGTGGCTTCCTTGTTGCCTTTGGAAGAAGCCCCATCCTCAATCATTCTTAAGGAGCAGCGTAGTAACTTGATCTTGCTGCATAGATAACAAAAGGTGGCTTCTGCACCTTTTACATGGTGTGTGACTGTGCCAAGCTAATTATTGTCCAGACCTGTGTGTTCAATCATGATACCAACCATTGTGACCACGTAGTTTGTTAGGCATTCCTCCAAATGTGCTGATCAATTTGAAGTATAGTTTTGATGACCAGCCAAGCTGTTTAGTTGATTACTGATGTTGGTCATGGAACCCGTAAGTTCATTGTACAGGTGACAGAGGAAAGCCTGCTGATTGCTTATCAAATTTCCCTGATGCAAGATCAGGGACAGTTGATAACCCAAGTGAGTCTGTTTATGGCAAATGGTGGGATGTGCAAAACTATAGATATAATTCTTGGCTTGTCTGATTGTTTTCATCTGTAATTGAAGCTGATTGGGAGTTATTCTGGTAAAATTACAGAACTTCTCTTTAGCTGTTGTGTCATAAGATGGTAGTACATCAAGTTTCTTGTGTTCTTCCTTATTCTGGTATGTACCACGGTCCATGCTACTGATGGCTTGCTCCTGCTGCTGCTGGGTAGGCTCCGTGTTCCCGTCCACTTCAAGTGGCACTGGGACGTTGAGGTACAGAGAGGAATTATCCTCTATCTGGCAGGGATGCTGTACGTCAGTCATAAACTGACCAAAAGCCATGAATTTGTTAGGCAGGCCATCCCTTGTTCCAGTGAAGGCAATTAATCTCTGTTAAGAGCCTATTGGGGTGGTCCTGGAGATGGCAAAAGAAGGCATGGAGAAGGTTATCTTCATCCCCTCCCCGCACAAAAGACAAGTCCCCATCAGGGCGGCAAGTACCATCAGACAGATTCATTCTAGAGTGAGCACCAAATGTTGTATTTCCAGTTATAGGGTGGGTAATAGCTGTTTGCTTAACTCAAATACGACCTTATTATTACTAAAGATTAGGTCAAGATATATATCTAGCCTAATGTGTATAATAAAGTATAAGTTATGTAAATTCAATCTTTATTTAATAATTCAAGGATAGTGTTATATAGTAAGAAATGGATTAATGAGAGCCACTGTGCGCCAGGATCCTCTGTCTACAGCCTGGGTTCCTTTATTACTTAGCCCAATATTACCCTAACAATTGGATGATCATTAGTTAATATGGACTCAGAGTGCAACTTAGTTGATCAGTTGGACTAGTTGTCATTCAGTATGATAGTATCATTGTGCTCTAGTTCACTGAGCTTAATGGATCAATGTGTGATTACAGTGAAGGCTAGTTTACAACCAATCACTTCATTACACCAGGTACGCTTCCAAAGGACTGTACTCCTTTCTCTTGGACTTTGGTCTCCCCTGCGCTGATTGAGTCTATGGATACTATTAGCATGTTGGTCAGCCAGTTTATAAAACCCACTCTGGTTCACCATCAACTTGCATTAGGATCCCAGAACCAGCTCCTAAATGCTGTAGCCACAGCTGTCTTAAACAACCATGCTCAAAATATGGCATATCAAGAATGGTCCCACAGTCTCTTTGTGTGTATTTCATATAACCAGCGTGACTTGATGGCATCCCAGAAGTACCTAACCTCATCACTGAATTCCCTTTGCTCCTTTCTTCCTGGATATATCAAGGACCAACTGTGTGAATTAGATGAGAATCAAGCAACATGGCGTGGCCAAATTGAGACCTCTCTTCTAAAGCATTGTCAGGACTTTGAGAGACTGGCTACCAAACTCAACCAGTTTTGAGAGCATGTTAATTCTCAGCTCAAATTGGTTAGGGCTCATTTCAATACCTGGGGCCTCCACCTACAACATCAATATGTTCTGGACAAGGCTGCACTAGGCAACACTCTGTATCAAGTGCATAATTACATGGATGATAGAGTAGCATCCATTGAGGTGACACCTCCTGCTCACCCTATTGAGGTCCCGTCTGACTTTAAAGCCAAGGTATGGGAAGCCATAGCAGAGCTCAAGGCTATCACTTAGCGTCAATCTTCTGTTCAAAACCCTCCACCAGTAGAACCTATACCAACCCTCACATTGCTTTGCTCACTGACTAAGTAGCTACCTTGCAAGGAGAAATTGAGTACTTGAGACAACGCCTCTCTAATCCTGATGACTCTTCCTCTGAGTCTGAAGGTGAAGAGGAAACTGAAGTTTCTAGTACTCCTGCTCATGGCTGCTGCCCTGGTTTAGAAGGTCACCCCCATGCCAATTGCGCACGTGCACTAGATCAGCTTGCAGAAGTAACAAATGATGTAGCTGATAGACAGGATGCGTTGGAAAGGGAGGTACAAAATCTCTCCCACTTTACCAAGACTATGAATGGGCAAGTCATCCCCTTGGTTTCTCAGACCACTTCCCTAACTACTTGTCTCAATGGGATAGCTGGCACCTTATTGGTGCAACAAATTAAGATTGACAAATTTGGAGCTGCTGCCGCCACCACTAGAGATATTAGTGGACAGAACAGCTCTACCTCAGATACCCTAGAGGAAAGCCTTCAACTCCTCTGGGCTAGACAATCAGCTGCTAAATTTGAATTTGAAGGCAATCCTCACATTAACGTCCTCAACCCAGGTGAAAACAGCCAGTCCACCTCCTTGTCTATTGACCCCAACTATAAGCCTTCTTTCAAACAGATATTTGACCCCAAAACCTTTACCATTGCTGCCTTTCTGACAATTTACAAGACTGCAATGCGTAGGGCCACCAATGAATTCAAGAAGGAACATATTCTTACCTTCCTGCATCCCAGTTGCCAAGAAGTTGTGGTTCCCAAAATCCCTTCCATTGTCACTTGGGAGGACATGAAGCAACTCTTAATTGAAGGATGTGGAGGAGATCTCAGCCTGGAAGTCAAAAATGATGCGTTTATGCATATCACATTAAAAACCCAAAGAAACCTTGGCTGATTTTGCCAATTGTTTCTACATTGAAGGGCAACAGTTAATCACCAGTAGGCAGCTAGCTCCCCAGGAAGCCTACACAACATGTTCAAACGCTTTGAAGATGAACCAACTCCTATGTCTACACTTCAAGTCCCACAAGGCTTCCCTTACTTCAATGAAGAGTATCAAGACCCTCCTGCAGGACATGCACTTGACCCATGGGGGTACTGTTGTATGTGAAAATAAGGCCAACAATGCAGAAACCACTTCTTGTACCCTGCACATTATGATCCTAGGCTCAAGTGGGCAGTCTAAGAGACAAGGATGCCACAACTGTGGTCAAATAGAACATCACTCACGTACCTGCACCAACCCTTGGGTAGAGGGTTGCAATCCAAAAGAGCAGGTGGGAAAAGAGAGGTCAGCTTAGAGGCAGAGACGCTCTCTGCTGACCAATCTCCCCTGTATCCTCCTGATCCCCCTTCTGACAAGGAAGCTTCCCCCTCATCTGGCCCAACTATCCTTCACTTGTTTCATAACCTCTCCAGTGATTTCAAACCTGAAGATTCTGACTACAATGAGTATGATGGTTATGGTTACTCTGTGCTGGTAGTCCCAGAGACAGTCTCTGTTCCTTAAAATCTATGTTCAGGAAAAACCACAACTACAACTTGCCCATCTAAAAATTAATCTAAGGCTGTAGTGGCTCACCCTTACTTATCTCAGGCTCATTGTCCCCCTGTCTTGGTAGATTCCTCTGAAGAGGCTGCTGAACTAGCAGAAGCTCTCTTTCAGAATGTGAATGTATCTTTCCCCTTGCAGACTGTGTATAAGGAAATTACTGTCTTACAATTCATGCTGGAAAAATGGGAGAAAAAATTGGAAGCTGCTCAAGACGTCCTAGCTGTCTTTCCCCCCTTTGGAAAAAAGATACTACCCGTGTGGAAGTATTGATCCAGAAGATTAAAATAAAGGCTATATTGGATACATGCTTGCCAGTCAATGTGGTATCATCCAAGCTGATAAAGAAGTTTAAACTGGCCCCAACCTCAACTACACTCACTCATATGGTACAGCTGGCATGGCCCAAACCCAAGCCATTGGTGCCTACTCTTCTCTGCCAATGAGGTTTGGGAAGCTTCTTATTGCCTCTCCTGCTGTTGTCCTCAAAAACAAAAGTTACAATCTCCTGGTTGGTACGCAATTACTTCAAGAGTATAATGGAATTGTGAACCTTTGAGATGGATAACTATTTCTCTTAGGGTATGAGATCCCCCTAATCTTTGAAGAAACTCCACGTCTCCCAGGTAAACGTCTTAAGACTTGTGTGCTCAAGTACCACACCGGTATCTTCTCACTCAAGTACAGGACTCATTCTTCCAATATGTGTTCCCCTAGTCCTTCATGTCCCGCAAAGAAAGGGTGTACCTATTCTTGCCCTGCAGCCATCACCATCCCACCAGGTTCCCAAGTTATTTTAGACTCTCATATATCCTACAAACTACCTGAAAATCATTTCTGGAGCTATATTCACCTGATACCTTAAGCCGTAAAGAGCCTCAGTTATGCTCAGGGATTTTGGACTGGACTCATTGGGAGCCTGTGCAGCTGTTGTTGGCTAACCTGGCTGCCCTGCCTATGCAGGTGACCAAAGGCCAGATTATCTGGCATAGTTGCATATTAGGGTCGGAGCAAGTGACGTCCCTCTACCCCTTTGGAACGTTTAGTGATTTCAACTTGCCTGAAGGGGACCCTCAGGTACTCTCCCTGTTCACCGCTGCAGACTTCCCTCAACTGTCTTCTATCCAAAAAAAAGATGTTCTGGAACTGCTAGACCAGTTTAAGGATATCTTTGCCTCTGGACCCATCAACTATGGTCTAGCAAAGGGAGTTGTCCACCAGATAGATACAGGTGATGCACTGCCCTTTTGTGCCAAACCTTACTGCCACAGCAGAGTAGAGGATGCTCAGGTCTCTAAGGAGCTTAAACAGCTTGTTGTGAATGCCGCTATTCATTAAATTTTAATTTTGCCTTTGATGGGCCATATTGAAGAAAAATCTCTTGCTTTTGCTTTTGCCTCTTGAAATGAGTTGATGACTGAATCAGGAAATAAAACTGTTTGGTTTCTTGACTCTGAGCAACTCACTTGCCCCACTCATGCTTGTGGCAAGTGAACCTACTGTCCTGGTAGTGTTTTGTGGTATTGAAAACCACTATATATTTTTTCCTAATTCACAAATAAAATTAAGTTCTATTCACATTTTTGTCTTTATGTCTTCCAGTACTTCAGAGCCTCTCTCTAGCCACAACTAGTAGAGATGATTCATTCAGGGCCACAGGGTAATTGCATAGCCTTCCCTGCCATCTAACAAAAGACTTAGTACAAATCCAATCCTAAGGTTAGGATTCCCAGTTGTGTGTCTGTGCCACGCCTCAGAACACAACAAAAATGGTGCTCACTACAGGGGCTGTAAGCCTCTTGGTTATCCCTTTCACATCCACATTTTCAGGTCCTTTGCCTCCACCTATACAAGAGCTGACTTCACCTGAAACTACCAGCCCTCCTATTGAGGAAGATATCACAGACCTGCCTATTGTCCCTAATGTAATGAACCTTGGGAATAGTCCCTGTCTAGTTGCTTACCCCATGGGTACCCCTGACTTGGAGCAAGTCATGGCAGTAGCTCTTGGTATAGCCTGTGAAGGAGCCATTCCTTGCCTTCAGCTGCAATTCAGTCAGGCAGAATACTACAAATTAATTGTGTAATAAATTTCCACAACATCTCCTCTCAGCGGCTGGCTCTGATATGCACCTGCTGTCATCTTTTGTGCAGCCTGCCTTAGCCCACCATCAAAAGGTATTGCCACTCCATATTCAAGAAATATTGTCTCTACAAGCAGCTGTTACTCATCACTAGGATCAGTTTGCTGCCTATCAACAATGGATCCACTCTCTGCTTTCTTTGATATCTGACAACCAGCACAACTCAGTCACCTCCTAGGCTTGTCTGATTAATTCCATTGAGAGGATGCGCCAGTCTATCCCTGATGACATCAGGGGGCGTCTGCATGAATTTCAACAGTTAGAACAACCCTGGCAAACCCAAGTAGATTCCACTCTGAACGCTTATCTCATCAACTTTGAACAGCTTATACAGCAACTCAATGCATTCAGCGCTTACTCCTTTGAGCAACTGCAGCAAGTAGCAGACCTCACTGCCAAAGGCCTTAATGAGCTCAGTGTGGAATTCAATCAAGAGAGAAAGTCACTGCCGCTGCTATAACCAAGCTCCAAAGCCAAGTGAATGAGTTATCTACGCCCAAGTCAGATGCTTTGCCCTCTTCCCCATCTGATGATTTGATGGATAGAGAGCAAAAGTTATGGGATGCCATTTAGAACTAAATGTATCTACCCAAAGCCAAAACATCCTCCTGAAGCCCCTCAGCCTGATTCTCAGGTGCTTGCTTTGACTGCTCAAGTTGCTGAATTATAGCAATAACTTGCTGCCCTAAGTGAAATAGTGACAAATTCTGCTAGTCTAGTTGGTGTTGTTTATGACAATGGTTGTTGCCCTGGCTTACCAGGAGCCCCTCACATTAGTGTGCTAGGAAGTTGATTGCCCTATCTAACAAGGTGGATCATTTGAAGCAGGATCATACTGAGTTAGATAGAGACTTACAAGAGATGAGTGAGTTGATTGACTCAGTGAACAACAGGTTTGCCCCTTGCCTCTCAGTGGAGCCATCCCTTACCTCTTGACTGGCTGAGCTCTTCACAGTAGGAACCTTCCAGGGAAAACGCCTAGATGTTACCAAACAACAAACCACTCTAGCTAATGACACAGGCTCCGTATACTGCTGAGCCCCTGACAACCCTTGAGGAGAGTGTTCAACAGCTGTGGGCTGGACAACCCCCCCTCTGAATCTGAAGAAGAATTTTCCTGTGCATAAACAAACTCAATAACAATAATGGTGGTCCAACTCCTGAAGTACATTTAAAGCCTGCCTTTAAGCAAGTCTTTGATCAAAAAAACTTTGACCATTACAGCTTTTCTAACTATCTATGAAACTGCCATGAGACAAGCAACTGATGAGGTTAAGAAGGACCACATTTTGACCTGTCTACACCCGGCCTGCCAAGAGGTAGTGGTCCCTGTGCTGCCCACCATTGAGACTTGGGAAGATATGAAGCAGCTTCTGATTGACAATTTTGGTAGTGACCTTAGCCTGGAAGTAAAGAAGGACTCCTTCATGCATATTGCTTTTAAGCCTAAAGAGACGCTAGCTAAGTTTGCAGACAGATTCTACATAGAAGGACAACAACCAATAGCAAGTAGACAATTGACAGCCCATGAAGCATACATAGCTTGCGCTCAACCCCCAAAGTTAACCAGCTTCTGTGCCTTCACTTCAAAGCCCATAAAGCTATGCTTTTCTCCATGAAGAGCATAAAGATGCTGTTGCAGGACATGCACTTTACCCATTCTGGATCAGTTGTTTGGGAAAGTTGTGCCTCTTCTAACTCTGGTTTGTCTTCCTGTGGCCCTTGCATTCTTGCTATGAACGCGCAAAATTCTCCTTTGCTAAGGTTGTCATAACTGTGGTCAGATAGGTCATCATTCTTGAGTCTTCATCAACCTGCGGGTTGAAGGAGCTGATCCTAAAGAGCAGGCGGGAAAAGAACAGTTAACCTAGAGGCAGAGAAGCTCTTGGTTGACAATTATTCCCAGTCTCTTTCACTCCCGCCCTCTATGACCAACTCTGATCCTACTGATACTCAGGCTCCTCCTATCCTCCTATTTTTGTGATATATCTGACAACTCTGACTTGGATGATTCCAACATTGAGGATCCTGACGTGTATGAGTACTCTGTTCTTGTTGTCCCCAAAACCATTGCAGTCCCCTACAAGCTACGCTCTGGGAAGACTACAACAACTACTAAGCCTTTTCCAGAGGCTAAAAAAGTTGTCTCACAACCCTACCTCACTCAAGCTAAGAGTTCCACTGTGCTAGTGGAGTTGTCAGAAGAAGCTGCTGAAGTTGCTGACCTGTATTTAATAATGTATCAATTTCACTCCCCCTCCAAACTGTCTATAAGGAGTTTCTGGGCCTAAGATGCATGATTGAGAAATGGGACAAAGAACTAGCAGAGGCTCAGGATATATTAGCTGTCCTCCCACCCTTTGGTTGCACTACCACTCAAGCAGAAATATCTATCCAAAAAGTGAAGATCAAGGCTGTCCTGGACACTGGCTCTCTGGTTAACGTTATCTACTCAAAGCTTGTGAAGAAACTCAAACTTGCCCCTGACCTCAATTATCACCAGTTGTATGGCACGGCTGGCCTATCAATGACTTGCACTATAGGAGCTTATTCCGCCTTACCCATGCAATTTGGTAAGCTTCTCCTAGCTGCACCAGCAGTTGTCTCGGAAAATAAGAGCTACAATCTCTTAGTTGGCACCCAGTTCCTTAGGGAATACAATAGGATCATCAACTTAAAAGATGGTTATCTCTCTATTCTGGGATATGAAGTCCCTCTGATCTTTGAAGAGCCAGCCAAAGTTCCGGAGAAAAAACTCAAGACATGTGCTTTAGAATACCCCACTGGGGTTTTTGACCTAAAGTACCAAACCCACTCCTCTAATATGAAGTGTCCACCCATGGCTTGTCTGGATCCAAAGGGATCCCTCTCCTGGCCACGTCTGCTGTAACCATCCCCCCTAGATCTCAGGCCATCTTGGACTCCCAAATCTTATATGAGTTACCTGAACAAACTTTCTTGGAGTTTTACTCTCATCCCTCACTAGGTTGCAACAAGCCTTACCTCTGTCCTGGAATCCTAGACATATCCCATAAGAAACCTGTCCAATTGCTAGTAGCCAACTTAACCGCTCTCCCCATAAATGTATCTAGATGACAGTTTGTTGGTTATGAAAAACTATTGAATGCTCCTGATGTCTTGTACCTTCATCCCTTAGGTATGTTCCAAGATTTTAACCTACCTGAGGACAAACCCCAAGTCCTATCATTGTTTACTGCGTAAGACTTCCCACAACTAACCCGGTTCAACAGAAAGAGGTTATTGACTTGCTAGACCAATTTTCTGACATCTTTGCTAAAGACAGCACCAACTATGGGCTAGCAAAAGGCGTTATCCACCAGATTGATACTGGCAAGGCTCCCCCCTTCCGTGCTAAACCATATTGCTGCAGTTGTGTAGAGGACGCACAGGTGTCTAAAGAGATCAAACAACTGGGTCATTATTTGTTAGATTAAGCCAAGGCGCCAGCTTAAGCATTTTAAAGACTTTTAACTTCTTTGGTATAATTTAAGTTGTAAAGTTATGTTTTTTGAACATTAATATAATGCTTAGTTTACCAAAGAAAAGTTTAAGAGTGTAAAATATACAAATAATACAAAGAAATATTATTTCTATTAAC